>OY979716.1:98735875-98755875 GCA_963855995.1 Muricea muricata | reverse complement strand
TTCGGGTGCAAGGGTTTGAGGTCAATGTCACTCATCAGATCGTTAATAAGAGTAATTAGTTCGGATTTGTGTTTATTGTTAGACATGCTAAAGTCAAAGTATCTTCCCAAGTAGCAAAACGTCTCTCCCAATTTTGTGGTTGGTATTACACTGTTGTTAATGAAAAGCTTTGGTAAATATTGTATTGATTTCGTTACGGCTTTCTTTATACCAAAAGTGCTGCATTTATCCACTCGAATAATCATGTCTGACCACTGACACCATAAAGAAAATCGGTTTAGAAGATGTTGGTTTTCGGTTTCAAGACTAGTGATTACAGAAGCATCGTCAGCAAATTGAAACCAATGGATTGGATAATAATAATAATAGTAGTAATAATGATAATAATAATAATAATGGAAACTTTATTGAACTATTTTTTCTTATGTACAACATTTACAGTCGCCTACTTGGAATACTACAATAAGCAATGTACATTTAGTGCGACGCTGTTTTGTCACACTCAGTTACGTTTAATTTGTTTTTCCATTTCGAGCAGATGCTGCTATAACCGTTCTATGCATCAATTCAAAGTGAAGCCAACAAATAGACACCCGTACAGGTATAAACATTGCCCAACTGATTTCGTGACTTCGAAGCATTTCTGACTTTAAACTCACTTGCGTTTTACTCATTATTAAGCATAGCCATAGCATATTTTACAACATGCAAATCCAAAAAGTCAACAAATGCAAATACGCATAACGCATTGACACAAAACTGTTTTATTATTAAAATTTCAAAACAACTATAATGAGTTTTTTATTGAATAACATTAAAAACAAGCGTCATTGTATTATAGCTGCCTTTTACCTGTTTGATAATGATCTTATCGCATTAAATTTGAATGTGTTTCAGAAAAGGTAAAATAATTTATTCCGCTATTATGTCGAGTCCATAGCTTTCTGCTCCGGATCTCACTTCGGATCGTTTGAACAAATCCGGTCACGTCTACACACTCAAACTCTCTCAAAATATGTCAACATTAACTCCCACATTGTAAAATCTCCTACATTACATATCATTGAACATGATCTATTACTTATGTAAAGCTTTTTTGTGCATGCGAAAATGTCTTGAGTATAGGCTGATTTTAAGATAAAGAACTACACGTAGTGTTGAAACCTTGAAAGTCGATATGGCTATATATTGGTATCCATTCACCCAATTGTTTCACAATAGCAACTGATATTACTCTTCACAAACATAGTTATTTTACATTGAAATTAGAGCAATGGAATTATTCAGGTGTAATTCGATCGTGAACACAAATCTTGATTAAACTGAGATAGCTACAAACTATATACTACAATGAAAGAACAATGTAGCAATTAGTTGCTATACAGTATACCGGATCTTACTTCACTTGTACGATCAAAGGTCACGAACCTTTCTTATTAGAACCGAAAGTAAATTAAATTTGAGCGCATGCGAAACCTAAGAACGCATGTCGCCAGACTTTGGTATTCTGATGTTGAAAAGCTCCTTGATTATATTATCACTCACAAAATAATGTTGTGCGACTCATGTTTACATTTTCTGGAAGTAATTATCGATTCCTCATCGCACGTGAGATACATACCGAGCTGGGCGGACATCTGACTTCATCCTATGTAACTAAAAAGTGTATTCATGTCATGAAAAAAACAAGATCTGGTTTCAATTGATTAGACATTTCTTGAGAGTTTATTCGGGGATTGATGTGCTCGGTGAATCGAGAACACCTCGCTACCAGATCAAAATATGCGGCATGATCAATACATGATCATGACGCCTTTCCCATGCACACTGACATCGTGTTAGAACGTATCGACCTTCGCAGATTCTCAAACACAGGAATTCGTACCTATTGGACTGTTACAAACTATTGCCCAGGCAACAATATTTGGTTCGTCGAATTGACGACACTCGTTGAAGTTAAACGCCACGCGACTGGATATTGGTATATCGTATTTATTGTCACAAATATATTGTGCGCAAATGCAATTCGATCTAAATATTGATATAAATTATATGGAATTATTAGCTAAATGATTAATGAGTATACGTGCAATTATCTATCTTTATCTTACTTACTTCTGTGCCAATATCCCCGTGTTCCTTTACATTAAAACAAATACTGGTTAGCATAAATGCATTTCACTGTTCAGTTCAGATTTCCAGGTTAGCGACTTTCTGACTGTGTTGTTTTCATGTCTGTGCAGTAATATGACAGCCTAATCTTAAATGTCAATCAATAGTGAATCAATAGTGTATAATTAATAAAGTGTTCTAGGTGCAAGTATAATAAGTGTTCAACATCCTCGCCCCCCAATAAGGCGTAGTCCTACATAAACGATTTGCCAAACTGTATTGAAAAATCAGCAGTAAGAATGTTCGCAGATGACACTACTCTCAGTGCCTCTGGTTTGGCATTACCCGAAATTGAATCCAAAATTAATCATGACTTAAACAATGTTCAAAAGTGGCTTTTAGCAAATGAATTATGTCTAAATCTGATCAAAACCGAATATCTATTAATTGGGAGTAAACAAAAGATTAGCAAACTTACAAATGATCCTGTAATTCAGATAGCAAACAGACTTGTAAATCGAGTGACAAACAAAAAATCTTTAGGTGTTGAAATCGACCAATGTTTACTATGGGACATCCATCTGGACGAAATATGTAAAAAAGTGTCGGCAGGTATTGGAGCGATTAGGAAGCTTAAACCATATGTTACTCGTGAAACACTTGTATCTGTCTATTGTGCTTTGGTTCAACCTTATTTCGATTACTGCTGCCTTGTATGGGAGCCAATTGGTGCTACACTTTCGAATAGACTTCAGTCACTCCAAAACAGAGCAGCTAGGGTTATATTAGGATATAGAAACGAGCATGGCAATCGGAAGCAGCCTTAAATGAGCTTCAATGGAAAACGTTGAAGCAACGTAGACTTGTTATGAAAGCCAGACTCATGCTTAGAATAATTCACGGGCAAGCACCAGCTGTTCTAATCGAATCATTTCAAAATCCAAATGCTCCTCAACATGATTACAATTTACGTAATTCAGATTATGGGTTTTATCTGACAAAGCCTAAAACTGAATATATGAGAAAAAGTATTAGTTATAGTGGTGCAAAACTTTGGAATAATTTACCATCGGAAGTTAGAAATTCAATATCGATAAATACCTTTAATTCTTTAATTTCCGATATTAGTCTATCCTAACATCGTACTTGAGTTTTACTGTCTTTATTTGTATTTATGTATATAGTTTTCTTTTTATTGTCACGCCCCCCTTGGAAATCAGCTATTGCTGAAGGGGTAAGCGTGAATAAATATAGTTTTAATAATAATAATAATAATAATAATAATAATAATAATAATAATAATAATAATAATAATAATAATAATAATAATAATAATAATAATAATAATAATAATAATAATAATAGTCCTTATTCTTCATCTTTATCTTCATCTACTGGAACGATTACCACAATCTTCGTTACTGGTCGAACATATTGTCCAGATAACGTTTTAATCTTCACATTTCTCGCTTTTCCATCTTGTCCAGGAAACGTTTTTACGATTTTACCAATCGTCCACGTGTTTTCATCCACGTATGTTACAACGTCGTTGACCTTTACTCCACGTCGTTGTGTCTGCCATTTCTTTCTCAGGACTAATGACGGAAAAACATCTCTGCTCCACTTTGTCCAAAACGAATCCACCAGTTTTTGAACAAATTCGACTCTGTGTCTCGGGTTTTTGGTTTGTCTGAACGGTCCTTGAGGCACCTCTGACGTTGAACGGCCAAGCAATATGCCATTTGGACTGATGTACGTTCCATCATCAGGATCATTCGGTACTGTACCAATGGGTCTTGAATCCACCAAGTTTGCAGCTTCCAACAAATACGTGTATAGCTCAAATGGTGATAGCACTTGATTCCTGATAGCTTTCTTTAACGCTTTCTTACATGTTTTCACCAACGCTTCTGCGCATCCGTTGCGGTGAGGAGCCTTTAGGGTTGTAAATCGCCACTCCATACCCTTTTCTGCGCAGAATTCACGCAATTCTTCCAACTTCCAACCTTTAACCATTTCCTTCAATTCCTTTTCTGCACCAACGAACTGTGTGCCATTATCGCTTATCATAACTGCTGGGGTCCCACGGATTGCAAAGAATCTTCGTAGAACTTGTAAAAATTCCATTGTCGAGCAATCGACGGCTAACTCGAGATGGACCGCTCGGGTATTCAGGCAGGTGAACAGTACGCCATAATGTTTTGCTGTCTTGTTTCTACTAACTTTGACAGTGATTGGACCAAAGTAATCACAAGCAGTGTTGTGAAACGGTGGGGTAAATGGTGCTAAACGGATACCGGGGAGGTTTCCCATGAACTGAGTTTCCAGATTCTGAGCCATCCTTTTGCAAAATACACACTTGTACTTGACCAATTTTGCCAGGTCGTTTGCCTTCACGATCCAATACTTTCTTCGCGTCTTTGCTGTTGTTGCAGCAACACCATTGTGACCAAATTGATGTGCATGTCGAACGATTAACAGTGATATCCAATGTGAACTGGGTAGCAAGACCGGATTCTTCGTATCGTAGGACACATCTGCTTTTGACACTCTTCCACCTACTCTTAGGACGTCACTTTCATCTCGAAATGGGGTCAGCGATTTAAAGTCTCCTTTCCCTACACGATCAGCAAGACATTTCTGTGCTTCTTTGATCCAGAACAACTCGGATTCTTGTAATTCTTGCGGTGATAAGGATCTCTCGTTCGGCAAGATTCGGTCATCGTTCGGATTTTCTTCATCTTTTTGCTTTCTACATTTTTGGATGAATCTTCTCACATAAGCCGTAACTCTAATCAATCTTCGCCAACTTGAAAATTTCTTCATATTCATCACTTCTTCAGCTTTCGTGGATGCGAGGTTTAGAACAATCTTTGCTTTACGTTGCTCCGCGTCTATTTCCTGTTGTTCTTCATCTGCGTTTAATACTTCTGCGGGCCACTGATTTTCTGGTAATTGTAAAAATGCTGGACCATGCTCCCACCGACCGTTTAACTCTGAAACTGCTACACCACGAGAAACATCATCAGCTACATTAAGATCTCCATTAACATGTCTCCATTCAGCATGATCGGAATTACTCTGTATTTCTCCCACTCTTGACGATACAAAGGGCTTGTAGTTTCGTGCGTGACTCCGAATCCATGCCAATACGATCTGACTGTCGGTAAAATAGATGATTTTTTCGAACTCCAATCTCGACTCTTCCAAAATGCTCTTTGCCAAGCGTGATGCCAGGACCGCTGACTGTAACTCTAGACGTGGAATCGTCAGTTCCTTTAACGGTGCATTTCTGGATTTAGCAGCAATGAATCTCGACTCAAATTTACCGTTCTCGACCTGCCATCGAATGTAAGCACAAGCTCCAAAAGCTTTTCTTGAGGCATCGGCGAAAACGCATAACACTGGTGTCCCAATGGCTGACAAAGGTGTTAAACAACGTGGAAATTCAACTGCATTCAAGGGTTCAAGTTCCTTGAAAAATTCAGACCACTTTCTTCGAATCTCTTCTTGTAATTCTTGGTCCCAGTCTTGACCCATCAGCCACAATTCTTGGATGCTTATCTTTGCTCGAATGAGGAACGCAGCAGCGAATCCAATTGGATCGTAAATTCTTACAATTTGACTCAGGATAGCTCTTTTGGTCAGCAGCGGTCGTGTCAATTTCAATTCATCTTCGTTGTTTATGTTGCTTAGGTCAACTTTCACCTGGTACGAAAACTTGTCAACTTTATGTTTCCATTCCAGTCCAAGAACTTTTTTCTTGCTATCTCCTTCGAGCATTTTCATTGCCGTTTCTTCTCTACTGTCTTCTTGATTCAGGGTCTTGTTAGATATCCATTCCTTTACGTGGAATCCTCCCGTTTCCAAAATCTTGTCGATGTTGTTTGCTTTTGAGCTTGCTTTACAGTGTCGAGAGAATCACATAAGTCGTCCATATCGGAGTTGGCTTTAATAGCTTTTGCAGCTTCTGGATATAACTCTTGGTTCTCTTCAGCTGTCTTTTGGAGTGCAATGTGGGCCATAGCTGGAGCCGGTTTATCTCCGAACGTCAACACTGTCTTCACATAGGTGTCTGGGTCTCGTTCTTTCTCGAGATCTCGCCATAAATACCGGTGAACGTGTTGGTCCTTAAGTGGGATACGAACGCGATGATACATTTTCGAAATGTCGCCACTGATTGCAACTTCTCTCTCTCGAAAACGTAAAACAATTCCAAAAAGACTGTTTAGCGGGTCAGGTCCCTTTTTCCAATAATCATTCAATCTGCTCCCTTGATACGTTGCTGACGAATTAAAGACAATTCTGACTGGTGTGCTTTTCTTTTCTGGTCGTATAACTGCATGATGGGATATGTAATGCACAGGACCCTCGTATTTTTCAATTTCTTCTTTCGATAACTTGCGCGAAAACTTCATCTCCTCCATTTCAACCATCTGTTTGTGGTACGCTTCGGCTTGTTTTGGGTTATTTGATAGACGACGTTCAGTTGATTCAAGTCGTTTTAAAGCTTGATTTCTGTTATGAGGTAACGATCTTGGGTCCTTTCTCCAGGGGTACGGGATCATCCACTGATTGCCAATTTTCTGCGCTGATTTATCGATCAAAACCTTTTCTTCTCTTTCCACCTGACTGAGTTTATCTGCTTCACAGACACACGGCTTAACGAGAACACCCATACTTTCAGTTTTCCAAAACTCGGATATGTCGACTGGTGCTGTAAACTTTACATGGAGGACTCGCGTTGCCTCTCCTGTTGTTGCTGTTCCTGATTTGTTGCCAAACAGAACCCATCCTATTGGGGATTTTCTTGCAATGATGTGATCCTTTTGCTTCGTCGGACCAGTATGTAACTGTGCGTGATCGATTCCGATTAGCAGATCAATTGGACCTTTCTTTCTTCTTATTCTTTCTCCAGACAGACCAAGTTGCTCCATGATGCTCACTGTATCAACGATACTACTCTCGCTACTAATTACTGGAATTCCGATTGCCTTTACGGAGTATATTCTTCGATCATCAATTGCGCTGATTGGGACGTTGTAAACTTTGGTCTTTATTTCTTCTTCTTGTCCACCAACTTTCGTTATAGTCACCGAGATTTTCTTTCCTTTGAGACCGAGGCAATCTGCAGTTTCTTGCCTGATAAGACTTACTTGGGCACCAGAGTCAAACAGTACATTTCCCCGTTTTCGGAGATTGTTTGATCCAAATAGGTCTGCTGACGTAACAGGAAGCATTGCTTCTTCATTTTCGTGTAATGATGCACACCAATGTTCACTGTATTATTTTTGTGTAGCAATGGGTGATGGTGATGGTAATGAGTACATTTTACTCGCTTTTCTATCTTAGTGCACAGACGTCGTCGCTTGCAATTGGCTTGCTTGTGCTCTCGACCAGCTCTTTTCAAGCAGCTGAAGCATACGTGGTTGGATTTTGCATGGTTTATTCTCTCTTCAACGTTCATGGAACCAAGCTTCGATCAGGCCAGTGTGTCGAGTCATTGAAAAACCAGCAATTATGTCGTTCTTTCTGATCTTTCTCATAGCCAAAATGGTTCACGTTTCGACGACTTAATCCTGCGCTTCGTATTGATGTTGTTGCTCTCATTCTTGACTTCATTTCAACGGTCATCCACTCCATCAAGCCGCTAAATGTTGCAGGTTTTCCATCCTTTTCTAAATCTCTTGACCATATCTTTCTGTCACTAAGACACATCTTTCTTTTGATCACTGACAACATGTGGCTATTGTCCATATCGCTTGCTACTCCAACTTCTTTCAACGTGTTGTAGGACTGTTTCACTAGATGCACAAGATCGCAGAAGCGTGCATCCTCTTCTTCTTGTAATGCTTTAAATTGCGTGATATTCTGTGTTGTCATGTCTGAAACATGCCTTACGTCCCCATCATGCAGCGTCATAATCTGATCCAATACCTTGAATCTGCTCTAGGGGTTTATCCTTTAAACATGTCGGTAGCAAAGTTATTGCGTCCCGTTTACTGTACCTCGATTCAATTGTGTGCTTAAAATCAGCCCGAAATATTACGTATTATCTTACATCACCTGAAAATTTGGGCAACTTTGGCTTTTCCATCTGAAAACCACACGATTGCTCATTTTTCGTTGCTCCTGCATTAATATTCGCCTTTTCCAGATTGTTAATAGCTCCAGTTTGTACATTTGACACATTACTCTGCGTATCGTCAGTAACACTTCCGTTCATAGCTGTCGTTATTTCCTCTGGTGTCTCAACACCCGTGTTTTGCGTCGAGCTGTCGATGTCTTCCGGTGTGCTTTCGTCTTGCATTCCGATCATTCCTTCTGGCTGTTGTAATTCTGTCGCCGAAATCTCAAAATTAGCGATCTCGATCTTACTTACTTCTGTGCCAATATCCCCGTGTTCCTTTACATTAAAACAAATACTGGTTAGCATAAAATGCATTTCACTGTTCAGTTCCGATTTCCAGGTTAGCGACTTTCTGACTGTGTTGTGTTCATGTCTGCAGGGGTGGATCTAGAAGTTTTTGTGACTAGTTTCCGATCATACACGACCCCCTCCCCCCCAACCAATGACATACTGAACTAGATGTATTAACATTTGAATACCAATGGCCACAATGAACATGGATTTATGCCGTAAAATGTACCATTTGCCAGAATACATTTTTGACAAAAAGTAACAGAGGACACATTTAGCTAGCACATAATTACATTCCCTAGTAAATAAAACATCAGAGAAAATGACCTCACTTGCTTATCTTAATTATAATCAGATGCAAATTAAGACCTCCACTTATGTAATTTATATCCAGTGGTTGTCAGGGAAAGTATGAGAATCAAATAACATTGGATAACATTCATATCTTAAAAGCATTCAATGTAATATTATTTCATTAGATTGCTGCCATATATCAATATTGTATTTATAGTTATGTGGTTGAATAAATAGTTGTTGCTCCATGTTACTACTAAACTAGCAGATCTCATCACAATGTTTATAGTGTAATCAGGTGAAAGGTCATATTTTACAAATGTATATTCGTGATGCACGTGCGAGTATATCATACAAGTTTATCGCATTGAGTTTAGCATTGAGCGAGGCTCCTTGGTAAATTTACATACAAATTAGCATAAACATAACAAATTTAAAGTTATAAAGATCCTTAACACACTTACCCATGGCATACAGAAAGCGCTATTGAGAAGCGTCGAGTACACACACCTTGGGAATCGAAGTAGCTATTTACAACTGATTGTTAAGCCAACGATGTAAGGTATATAAAAGTATAAAACCGCGGTCTTGTGTCTACAATTTCGTAGCTTTCCTGCGGCTGCGACAAAAAAAGGCCATCATTCAAAGAAAGCTTCCAATTCCCAAGCATTGTTGACTCGCGAAGTACGAATATACTATGGTATATTATCATTCACGCAAAGGTTACAAATCTCCACGAAACATTCGGTTGTATTTATTACTTTTGACTAGTGCCTGACTAGTTTCCGTGGATTTAATTAACGGCCTTCAGCCAATGACAGCGGGTTTTGACTAGTGCACAAATATTTTCGTTTGGTCTTAGCCAATGATATGCGACTTTGACTAGTTTCCGTGGAAAATTCCACGCAAAGTGAACTAGTGCATTCACGCGAGGGCAGCAGTTTCCACGCATTTGATTTGCACCACTGATCTAAATAAATCACTGAATTGCACGCAAAATTTTTAACTCAATTCACATTGCCAAAGTTAAAAGTACCGTATATAAACAAAAAATGTTGGATTTCACTGACATATCATATACAAATATGGCGAAAAATGACTGATAATTTTGTCACTGGTTTAGCCATTAGGAAATTACTGAAAGAAAATAAAAGACAGAATATCAAGTTTGACAAAATTTGACTAGTTTCCGGAAACTAGTGGCACTAGTCTGAATCCACCTCTGCATGTTTGTGCAGTAATATGATAGTCTTAATCATAAATGTCAATCAATAGTGAATCAATAGTGTATAATTAATAAAGTGTTCTAGGTGCAAGTATAATAAGTGTTCAACGCAACAATATTCTTGAGCAAAGAATAACAACGTTGAAATTTCTTTGATTTTGCACACATCAGAGGTCAATATCTTTGAAGTCCACAGTGAAAATTACACAAACTACTGTACTATTAGTCAATTAAATGTATATCTTAAATCGCTAAAACATGAAACAAAATTGCAGATACTCGTTAACTTGTTCGACCTTACTTAATAAATATCACATAATTTTTTTTCACATTTACCACTAAAGTTAAACAGATTTGAATAATCCAAACATGCTTAATGTGGCTTATTGTATATGGACAGAATTTATGTTATGTTGCTGCATTGTATATTATTTTCAACAAAGTAACAAAAATGTACACGTAGATGCGTATTATACAATGGTAGCTCAACTCTATAATTCCAAATAGCATAATGGATATCATTTATTACAGTGGCCTTTCTGTCTTCGTTTTTTTTTTCGTAGCCACAAGTTGGACTTTCCATTTTGGAGTGCGGGCTCATAATAAACTACCCATCCATCCGTCCGTCCGTCCGTCCGTCCGTCCGTCCGCCCGCCCGCCCACCCACCCACCCACCCACCCACCCACCCATCAATCCATCCATCCATCCACCCATCCATCCATCCATCCACCCATCCATCCATCCACCCCGTACACAAAGTACAGGGTCTTACTCTTGAAAATATTGTTGTTAGCTTGGAATTGAGAAAACAGCGATTTGACGAAACATAATTTTAAATAACGATAAGTAGTGTTTTATGCGGTATTAGCTGAAGTTGTTTACATTGCTAAACTGACTAATAAGTACATTTTATTAAAATATAACTGCACTGGTAAGTTTTTTGGTAACAGTTGTTGTCTATATAATAAAACAGTTATTTTTTTCACCCTCGTCGTATATGAGCTATTAGCTCATATACGACTCGAGTTCGTAGAATAACTGTTAAATAGTCTGATAGCCGAAAGCTCGTATTAAAAATACCTGTAAAAATAAATATTTTAAAGTAAGAGAGCGTTTTCTCAATTTGAATATGTTTAATCCTGGCTATGCGTCATCCATATTTTTATATAGTTCATAGCGATAGTGGACCATGTTACAGTAGCTTAGAGTTACCTGATTTCTTGACTAAATGCAGATTAAACAAGTAACTAACAGTCCTCATTTTCCATCCTTTTAATGGCTTAGTTGAGAAGGCTGTTCAGAGAATGACTATGATAATCATACGACTAAGAACAATTTGGTTCAAATTTTAGAGTTTGATAGTAAAATATTTCAAAAACTTTTAACCACCCCGACATGTTGCAATACCATGCCAAGGTTTGATGAGGATGGTTCTAAAATACCTTTTTTTCTACTAGTAGGTGTGAGCTAATGTCTTACTGGTAGAGCAAACAATCATATTGCAATAACTAGCTAATATCCAGTGCTTGTGCATATAATAATTATGTTTATCTCATTGGCAGTTATCCAGTCACATCCGTGCCCCCTCTATTTCCACTTCCTGTTCTTAATCACGATTCGTGTGGCAAGTGGCAACTACTGCGCTGTACTTTGAGCTTCTGACAAAAGTCAGTAAATATTTGCAAATGTGTATTTTGACATGCATGTGAACCAAAACAAAACGGCTGTATGATTTCTACTCGTACACGATCCCAACAAAACGGCTGTACGTTCTTTAGCCGAACTCGATCAAAGCTAAATTACTGTCTTCTAGTTTTACTGATTATCAAAACAAAACGACCGTATATATTTGCACAAACCTTGGCTTAGCTTTTACGATACCTCATAATTTAAATTCAGTAAATTGCACATATAGCCATATCATATAAATCATCATTATCAAATGTTTGTATTCTGCCTTCTAATTTGTACATGTTTTGAATATTGTATGAACTTAGAAACTATCCTCGAGTAACTTATATATACGGCCTTGAACCAAGTCCTTAGCAACCGGGTAGAAAAGGCTAAAATTCTTAAATTTTATTCTTGCAATTTCTAGGACATAAAATTAAACTATCGCTTCAATCAAGTCCACGTATAATAGACAGTTTATTGTTGTATGCAGCCAAAATAATTGCTATTTTTCATGCTTACCTTAAAATGGCGGGTTTCGAAGCATTTCCTTATTATTTCAATTTGCAGCCATTTGTGAAACTTAGTGGCGATAAGCCGAAGCAGACCAAATGCATACCAGACGTGGGAAGGTGTTATGAGACAATACAATACAAATTGTTACGAGTTATTGGAATTCCATTTTTCCTTCAACTGCCAGCACTTCATGCCTGAATCAGTTTAAAATGCATATTATATCTTATGTGCACCGTCTTAAATTATTTGACCATATAAACATAGATGGACAAGTCATTTCACTTAAACAGTTTCATAGTATGTCTAAGCAACAGGGCAAGACCAAGTCCTTGACAGACTGGAATGACATATATATATATATATATATATATATATATATATATATATATATATATATATATATATATATATATATATATATATATATATTAGGCCGTTGTAAAGATAAATTTCCTTAAGTTAGCCTTGTTGTTATGTATAGAAACGTATACAACAAACAATACATTGATTCCAAAAGATCAGTATTGAATTATTACGCACACCACTGACGACAGAAGAATGAATTATCGAGTTAGCGAAACAAATGCAGACTCTCGTTTGAGTTAAAAACCTCACACTTCACTGGATATCAAGTCTAACAAATCGGTTCATTGTATACGTGATGCTAAATTTAAGTATAAAATCGTAGTTCTTTAATGTTCCCTTACCTGATACAAGAGCTTCAGTGTTGATGCACGTGGTGCTCAGGGAGTACGTCAATAATCTGCTAAAGCGAGATGTTATTTAAAATATTTCGTGCTGGAAAATGAGCCAAAAAGACAAAGAGCTTTGAATTATTCCAACACCAAATAAATCTACGCATAATAAATAGACTAAAGAAGAGATAGCTTGCCACTCATTAGAATAACAATAGAATAAATTTTTTAGGTTGGCACAGTTTATGAAAAATATATGGTCTCACTTCTCAAAAATGTATTGTACGCGTTTTAGTTAAATCAATAAATAACAATTTCTAAATAGTTACCACTTGCTTAGTTGTGCAAGAATGTATAAAAAAGCACGTGACTATTAAAAACCTGATTTCTCGACATCACACATCGACTATCAACCGATACTATTCGCAATTCCACCCATGATCATTACTTAAAACCCAGCTAATTAGTTATTCTATTGTTCTAGCTGTCCATTATTTTTAATAATGGACTGCTAGCTGTCCATTATTTTTCACAAGCGTCCATTATTTTTAATAATGGACTGCTAGCTGTCCATTATTATTCACAAGCGTCCATTATTTTTTAAATATTGGACGCTGTCCATTATTTTTCAATAAACAGCAATATTATACATTTAATTTATTCGTCATCCATGACATAACACACCAAAACTTAATCGTTTTAGTTATAACCCGGTCTGTGGCAAATATTTAATACACCCATTGTTCGTTTTGTACCTATTTTGTTCAAGTCCAGCCACTGTAGTCCATATAGTTAACAGTCCATAGTCTTCAAAAAGGTATCCACCGAATAGGATAGAAATTCAGACACAAAAACGACGCCTAAGACAAAAAAAGTAGTGTAATACACTACTTCATGTTGCCAACTGATGTCAGTGGCGCCACGAAGAATTACAAATTGCTGCTTCAATATCGACATTTTATGCATTAAATAACGTACGTATTTCGCTTAAATCGATATGGGTGTAACTTTGAACATCTTTTCCCCCGATAAGCTTAATAAACCATGTATTAATTGTGGTAGAGTCGAAAAATATTGTTATAAATAGACACAAGTGTTACACGTTCACTTTGTCGTTCATGTTTCTTTGTCGATTTCAGAATTCGTAAAATTGACCAATCACAGCGAAGCACAAAAGTTCTAAACATTTGCCACAGACGAGTATAGCACATTTTTTCACACTGATTTTTATATCTACCGCTTCAATTTCAATTTCCGTATTCTTTCCCCCATCCTCATTCTCGTCTTTTTTAACTTTCTTCTCTCCAAAACTATTCCCTCGATCACCATGCAGAATTTTACTCAGCTGTTGCTGCTGTGCATCACTTGTTCGCTTATACGCCCGAACAGAACTTGAACGATGCCCTACTGTACTTCGACTGTGTTATGAACAATTCTCCGTCGCTTTCACTACATTCCGCCATTCTCTTACAACTTCAACCAACAACTTCGCACTTGACAATAATTGCTGCATGCTCATTCCTGCATGACGTCCATTATTTCCTACGCATACATAAATTCACTTGAAAATTAATTTATGCAAGCTAGGTTTTAAGCAGTCTAAAAGCCTCAACCCAATCCATTATTTGAGAGAATGGACTGCACCTCGCCCTGCGGGCTCGGTGCATGTCCATTCTCTCAAATAATGGATTGGGTTTCGGCTTTTATCCTTTACAAAATATATACATTTACGTTCTATTTCACTGCGTTCAACCGAACGTAAATTACTTTCCTCTTATACTATTGTATGAAACAGGCAAAACAAGTGATGGCTGCACTCACTAGCAGATCCCATATTTTATTTGCAAACTCCAAATTCGATTTATTTCGCACAATGTTATTAAAATAGCTCCTATAGTTATAGTCCGAAATAACAAGAAACCTTTAATCAACTGTGCACAGCTTCCTGGACGTACATATCCTTGATAAAGGGGCGAATCTAGAGGTAGTCAGATTAGTCACAAATTAGGTCTACCTCCCAATCAATCGTAGAATCTTTACCAAATTGAGCAGAGCTATTTTGTACATAACCTTCCACCATTATGACATGCACGTCCAAAGCAAAACAAACATTATTTACAAACAATCTTCGAAACATTTCATTATATGTAAATAAGACAAGGATTGTTCGCACATAATGCTGCGCTGTACGTTTTATATAATAAATGGATTATTTAATAAATAATTAAATATTTAAATAATAAATTGTTTATTTAGACCAAATAAATTATATAACAAATAATGCATTTCACTTTTTCATAATAAATTGATCATTTAGCAAATAATCGATTATTTATTTAAATAATAAATGGTTATTTAGAGCGAAAGTGCGAAACTTATAAAAGAAAATTATATGATATGTAATTTTTTTCACACTGAACGCACGCCGCCCGCCAAATGTAAAAAAAAAATGGCAACCAACCAAGTCAGCTGGTCGGTAGTTCTGCAGCCGAAACAAAATACCGGGGGGAGTAAACCAAAGCAAAAATAGCGGGAATTTTCCGCATCAATCTTGTTTGTTTGTCGAACACATTATTGTCGTCAGTCGTCGAACGCCGAACCTCAGATATGAATAATTCATCAACATCGCCAACAAATGTCAATCAGGTCTTAAGCCAGATTGCAAGGCTCATTGAAAGTGTAAGCTCTGAAAGGTAATGGGCTTATACGCAAGTTGCTTGTACTTGCACCTTCGTTCACAGCTGTATCGCTTGTGTGGCGTCCGTTTATGTCATTATAGTCAGGGAGGCAGAGGTACAAAAATACATGTCTACTTACCATATCGAGGGACAATTTCATTTTGCTCTTAAATTGTCCGTTACATGCCTAATATAACAATTCTGAATGTTGTTTGGCCCAATTTTTTTTTGTGGGCTCCAGTCAACACGTTTTTTCTTAAATTTTCTATAAAACTATATTATTGTCAAAAAAGGCGAAATTTCGGACTTATTTCTAGGAAAAACCACTTACGTTATCAAAAAGGTAATAAAAAACTACATATAACACATTATTATGGTTACTTTTATTTTCCACATTTTTGTTGAGTTATGAGCGTTCGAAAACTTATTTTCAGACTAGTGCCCAGGAAATTAGCGTCATTTTAGGACATTTTCCCGTTTTGAAGCAGCAATAACTCGAAAACAGCTTGAAAAACCAGGGTGTTTGTAATGATGTTTTATATGTTGTTTTTTATAAGCTTTCTGATGATACAAGTCATTTTTCAAATGAATGAACTTGAAAGTTTGCTATTTTTGACCACATAATAGTTTTATAATAAAACTGAAGAAAAACGTGTTGATCGAAGCCCACAAGATAAATTGGGCCAAACAACATTCAGAATTGTTATATTAGGCATGTAACGGACAATTTAAGAGCAAAATGGATTTGTCTCTCGAGAAGGTAGGTAAAATGACCTCTGCCTCCCTGACTATTATTTTGCTGTGGAATTAAAATTTTAACAAGATAAACGTAAGATAAACATTGTAATGATATTTTCTTTTCGAATTCCCAAATAAGCAAGTCAAAATTATATGTATTATACATATCTGTATATATATATATATATATATATATATATATATATATACAAATAAGACACAAAGACTTAGCAAGTTGTGTAAGGCATATTCATTACTATTTAGTTTCGTACTACACTTAGTATAGCACTCTTCAGACAAATAGCCTAAGTTATATGATCTATAGAGTAACGAACTTTTAAATTATGTACAAACGGTTAAACGATTATCTTTACATATCAATTTACACCTCAAGTGGGATATTCGTAATTAAGACCTAAAGTTCTTTAGTAGGAATTTACTAGCATGTCTGCATGTAGAGACAAGTTCATTTCGTCGGTTAAGTGTAGCCATGTCCGGTTTACAGATAATGAAAAATTTCTCCCATAGACATAAGTTGCATCTTTTAGATATATTACTGTACGATTTCGCTCGCTCAAGGATTCTCCATCTGATTGAATACTCAATACCCCTTTGCTTCAGATCCCAGATGTGCTTACTTAGTTCTGTGCAGATGTGTTAGTAAGCACATCTGGGATCTGAAGCAAAGGGGTATTGAGCATTCAATCAGATGGAGAATCCTTAAGCGAGCGAAATCGTACAGTAATATATCTAAAAGATGCAACTTATGTCTATGAGAGAAATTTTTCATTATCTGTAAACCGGACATGGCTACACTTAACCGACGAAATAAACTTATCTCTACATGCAGACATGCTAGTAAATTCCTACTAAAGAACTTTAGGTCTTAATTACGAATATCCCACTTGAGGTGTAAATTGATATGTAAAGATAATAATCGTTTAACCGTTGGCACATAATTTAAAAGTTCGTTACTCTATAGATCATATAACTTAGGCTATTTGTCTGAAGAGTGGTATACTAAGTGTAGTACGAAACTAAATAGTAATGAATATGCCTTACACAACTTGCTCAGTCTTTGTGTCTTATTTGTTGATTATGCTCTGGAAATCCATTGAGCACTTTATAATTGGTTTTTATAACCCAACACAAATTATTGTTATATATATATATATATATATATATATATATATATATATATATATATATATATATATATATATATATATATATATATATATATATATATATATATATATATATATACATATATACATATATACATATATACATATATACATATATACATATATATATATATATATATATATATATATATATATATATATATATATATATATATATATATATATATATATATTATATATATATATATATTATATAGTTGACAGTAAGATACTGAAAATACACCGTAAGATATTTTCCATATCTTCACTAGTGAAGATATCGATCACGTGATCATTTCCCGCCAATAATTTTGTATTTTCAAAATGGCAATATTTGTAAGAGCAGCGAACATATTTTCAGCTTTGTTTAAATTGTTTACAACTATATAATAAACAGAACATTACACGGCGGTTTGAAGATATGAATTTTATCTTCTCGTGGTGAAAACAATATTTTACTCACTCGCTGCGCTCGTTCGTAAAATATTGTTTTAACCACTCGAAGATAAAATTCATATCTTCGCACCGCCGTGTAATATCCTCTATATATACATATATATATATGTATATAATTATGGAAGTGGCAAAAATGAGGTTGGTTCAGTTTTATAGACTTATAAGATGAAATCAAGAAATGCCTCTTGATCAATTTGGAGATAAAATGATCGCGCTTATCCAAAATATCGAATTCAAAAGAGATCGCAATGAATTCTAGAGAAATATATATATATATATATATATATATATATATATATATATATATATATATATATATATATATATATATATATATATATATATATACATATATATATATATATATATATATATATATATATATATATATATATATATATATATATATATATATATATATATATATATATATATATATATATACATATATATATATTTCTCTGGAATTCATTGCGATCTCTTTTGAATTCGATATTTTGGATAAGCGCGATCATTTTATCTCCAAATTGATCAAGAGGCATTTCTTGATTTCATCTTATAAGTCTATAAAACTGAACCAACCTCATTTTTACCACTTCCATAATTATACGTCGTGGTGATCAAATAACTTATCTAACTGAATAACAAGGATATCGGTGTCAACTTAAGGGCATCTTACCACGATTTACTTTGAAGGATGGGTGTTGAATGCGTGGAAACAATGCAGTATGGGTTTCGTTTCGGCTTCTTCCTGATTGCTAATTAGTTCAGCCTCTACTTCGCATGCAGTAGATGTGACTCCTCATATTTTTACAAGTATATATTAGATTTCTTGACAGCCCTGCACGCTCGACGCCTTCACTTTGTAAGCAATTATTGTATCCATTATTAAAGATATCAAACGGTGCTAGTTGTCGTCATTTTTCAAGAAATTGCAAAAATTTCGCGGAATATTCGACTTGTTTGACAGCATGATTATTTTGCTTTAAATTCCGTGTTCCTTTCTTTTTGCTGACTTTAGTGAAACTTCCTGGTAATAATCTGTGACAATGTCAACTCGATTATATCCAGATGATAAAAGCTTCAAAAATTTCCACGTTAAATCGTCACAAGTGTCGGGTAATTGTGTCATTTCTCTGAGACTTCTCATCAAGTTGACAATAAAGGCTGACATAATCTGTTTTATTCCTTGACTTTTCCTTGGATGTAAGACAAGAAGTTTTTCATTCTTTATTATCATTATCCGATAACTTGATTTTGACGCTCTCCTCTTAAGAGACATCTGGATTTGCTAAGCTAAACGGAACGGGAAATAAAGGATATATCCTTTTCAAGATCTATATCTTGCTCATATTTTGTTGAAAATAAAAAGCAGTGTTCAAAGATATTCCTACTAACTTTAATAGATTTCGCTTTCTTGTTTTTCTCAATTGTGATCTTTTTGCTTTGGTGGCTAAACAAAAACATCTTTTTTCTTTTTATCGGTTCGTGAAACTCGACTCGACCTCTGAACGGAACTTTTCACCTTCTTCTTTACCAACACTCCTAGCTGATATAGTAATTCAGAGGCTATTTCATCTGGAAAATCTACGCCAGAAATCAGATTAATGAGCTGTTCTTTTTTGAGATTGACATCAAATGGGTTGACATACTCTTCTTTCAATGCCTTCATTAAGTGTGACACATTTTCTTCTGATTTCGAGATTTGCGACGGTCTAAGAGGTTTGTAAGCATTGGTTGCACTGTTTAATTCTGCAAGCTTGAGAGGGGCTGTAGTATTTTTGCTTGCCCTGCAACGTTCGCTTTAAAAGAGATGAACTATCAGTAGCGAATGACTTGATTCCTCATGACGTCTCGGCATCTCTATTGATCGTTTGTTCTCCTCCCTGGTCGATTGTGACATACTCTTCTTTCAGTGCGTTCATAAAGCGTGACACATTTTCTTCTGATTTCAAGATTTGCGACGGTCTAACAGGTTTGTAAGCATTGGTTGCACTGTTTAATTC